>JADDOH010023306.1:0-41865 GCA_016648135.1 Agrypnia vestita | reverse complement strand
AATAATTATTTTTTAGATAAAATGAAAACTAAGTATAAGGATGTATTTTTAAATAAAACTGGTAGTTTTAAAAATTACGAAGTGAATATTGAAGTTTTACCGAATTTTCAACCCAAATATTGTAAACCAAGGCCAATCCCTTTTAGTTTAAAAGACAAGGTAGAAGAAGATATCAATAGATTGTTAGATGAAAACATAATCGAGAAAATGGATATTAGTGAAATGGCAAGTCCAATAGTTATAGTAAAAAAAAAAATGGAAGTATTAGAATATGCGCAGATTTTAAAAATACATTAAATCCTATGTTAAGGCGTTTAAAAGATCCATTACCAAAAATAGAAGATTTAATGGCTAAATTGAAAGGGGCAAAATATTTTGCAAAATTAGACTTAAAAAACGCATTCGGGCAATTAAGATTAAATAAAAGGTCTAGGAAATTATGTGTTATTTCTACCCATTTAGGTTTATTTGCATATAAAGTTTTGACATTTGGATTGACTACATCGCCGGCAATTTTTAGTAATGTTCTTAATTCAGTAGTAAGCGATTTACAAGTTGCATGTTTTCTAGATGACATTTTAGTATTCTCCGATACGCTAGAAGGGTTAGAGGAAGAAAATGAAAGAACTTTAAAACGATTAAATGATTGTGGTTTAACAGTAAATATCGATAAATGTGAATTTAATAAAAAAGAAGTTGAATATTTGGGATTTAAAATTTCTAATAGGGGTGTACAGCCATTGCCTGATAAAGTTGAAGCAATTATAAATATGGAAGTACCTAAAAATGTAACGGAGTTACGTAGTTTTTTAGGAGGTATAAATTATTATAGGATTTTTATTAAAAATCTAGCGAGTATTTTAGAACCTTTGTATAACTTGTTAAAAAAAGAGACTGAGTTTAATTGGGATAATAATTGTCAAATTGCTTTTGAGAAGGTTAAAGAAATATTAACGTCGAATAAAATTTTGGTACATTATGATCAGAATATACCTATTAAACTCATAACAGACGCAAGTAATGTAGGAATGTCAGCGATAATTTGCCACGTTTACGAAAACAGTATTGAAAGACCAATAGCTTATGCCAGTAAGACTTTTACATCGACGGAATTAAAATACTCAATATTGGATAAAGAGGCTAGTGCAATTATTTTTGGCTTAAAAAAATTCTTTCAATATTTGTATGGAAGAAAATTTATCTTAGCATGTGATAACAAACCCTTGGTGCATATTTTATGAGAAAATAAAAATATTCCGATATTAACAGCTAGTAGACTACAAAGATATGCATTAATCTTACAAAATTATGATTATACGATTGAATATATTAATACGAAAGACAATAAAGCAGATTTCTTATCTAGACTACCAATGAAATTGTCAGAAAAGGAAAATAACGAAAGTTTTGATTTTTTTACTAATGAGATTAATGTAGAAGAGGTAGAGATTGAATTTTTAAATTGTATTTCGTTTAATGCGAAACTGGATAGAGAATTAATAAGAGACAATTCCAATAGTGATGAGTTATTTATGGAAATAAAAAAATATCTAAGTGATGGATGGCCCGAGAAAAAGAAAATTTCAGGAGATATTTTAAAATATTGGCAAATTAGGGATAAATTATCAGAATTCAATGACTGTTTATTCTTTGATAGTAGATTGATAATACCATCAATTCTAAAAAAATAAATATTAGAGCATATACATCAATCTCACATGGGAATCGTCAAATCAAAAAATTTAGCGAGAAATTATTTTTATTGGTTGGGAATGAACGCAGATATTGAACGTACGATTAAAGAATGTAAGCAATGCTAAGAAAATTTAAGCTCACCATGCAGGGTCGAATTAGGAAGTTGGCCAATAGAAGAACATGTATGGAGTAGAATACATTTAGATTTTTTTGGTCCCATAGCGAATAAATATTTTTTAATAATTGTAGACTCGACATCAAAATGGATAGATGCTATTGAAGTAAGTAATATAAATGCCTTTTGCACAATTAGAGTCTTAAAAAGAGTATTTTCACTTCTAGGTATACCCAACTATATAGTATCAGACAACGGATTAGCATTTACATCGAAAGAATTTAAAGAATTTTGTGAAAAATTGAATATAAAACATATTACGTCAGCAGTTAACCATCCAGCTTCGAATGGTTTAGCGGAAAATGCCGTAAAAACAATCAAATATTTTCTTAAAAAAATGATAATTAACAACAGGTTAATGGAAAATTATGAAGAGAGATTATTAAAATTTTTAGTAGATTTTAGGAACACACCTTCAATTACGACAGGTGTTGAACCTAGCGTGCTAATGATCGGTAGAAAAATTAGATCAATTTTTGATACGTTGATACCAGACGATAGTAAATCTTTTGTTAGGATTAACAGAGAGATACAGGAGAGGATGAAATGGAAACAGAACAGGCAAAAATTTTATTATGGGGGAAGAAAAGGGGAAAACATTTTAAAATTGGTTCTAAGGTTATGACAAGAGACTTCAGAGATTCGAAAAATAAATGGGTACCTGCTACAGTTATTAAAGTATTGGGAAATAGGAATTTTATAGTGGAAACTATGGGAAAATTGAAATGGAAAAGACATATGGATCACTTAGTAGGAAGGAGGGTACACTGGGAAGATAAAAATAATGAATCTGAGAGTATGAATGAATTGGGTCCACTTTATGAAGTGGACAATAAGACCATGGCTAATGAGGATTCTTCTCTTTCAGAAGGCATTCCGTGGAGAGACAGACTGAGACCACGAAGAGGGGGATTTCGATATCCTAGATGACCTACAAACACATATACCAAAAAAAAAAATAAAGGAAAATTGTTATAGGAATTAAGGGTTGTGTATTATATATTGTATTATTATATTATGTGTTGTAATATTATATAATGTATTGTAATATGTAGATCAGGTATTTTTGGGTTAATTGGGGGAGTGTGGTAGAGTGGTGTATGAGGAGTGCGTAGTGATAGTGTGAAAGAGATGAATGCATGCGGTAGGAAGCGGGGGAAACGGGCGACGCCATTCGGGCACTGACGGTCGCACGCAGAGGTATTGTTTATAAATAAAGTGATAATTACTGAACAAGATCGGGTATTCAATTTCTTCCTTATTTCAAAGAAAACGTATCATACTCAGGAAGTGATTATACCACAATGACGATCTGTGGTTAATTAAGGGGAATGAAAAAGTTTTGGATGCCGGTCCCACTAAGGATAATTACAACATACATATGAAACGGGTTGTAAAATTTAAATACATATACAACTTCCAAAAATTTTATAGATGTGGTATTCAATCATGGGTGGAAATGGTGAACGTACATTGTGAAAAGTGATCACTTAAGCCAACCGTCTTCTTCTTCTTCATCAGCCTTCGTGTTTCCACTGCTGGATATGGGCCTCTTCCTTATTTTTCCATTCTTCCCTGTTGTTGGCTAATTGTAGCCATTTCTTTCCCCCCACAGCGACAATATCATCGGCCCATCTCTTTTGAGGTCTTCCGATGCCTCTTTTATTTTCCCAAGGTCTCCATTTCAGAACTCTGGGAGGCCATATTGTAGTATCCTGTCTTGCAACGTGTCCTGCTCATTGCCATCTAAGCCAACCGTAAGCCCTATGAACACCCAAAGACTTCCATACCTACTTTCCCATAAAAAATACGATTTCGTCTCTACGAGACACCTATAATATATCTTGACAAATTTAGTGTTCTTCATGTGAAAGAGAAAAGGTTTTTAGGCACAAAGAGAGATTAATAGGAATTCTACCAAGAACTAAATATGTACCCCAAAATTAGAGATTAGCAAAGGTAGATTTTGAGCACCTTGAACATGTCCAAATCTTTATCTCTTTAAAGTTTAAGCAAATTTTGATTCCAAAAATATTTAAAAGTATGTCTAAGATACTACTAGGTAGAAAAATAGATTATAATCCTGAAGTCAAGACTATGAAGTAAGGTTAAGTCAAGATTGGCTTGAGAAATTGCTTCATATGCATCCGTGGTGGCGGTGTGTATTTTCTTTCTGTCTCTTTGGGCGATGCCCAACATATACAGGGTTATTTGGAAAACATTAATAACCTCGCAAGACTATATTCCTGCCTTGATTATGAGCCGAAAATGTTCAAACATCCATGACCTAATAGCAATAATTATGGAGAGCAATATCAAAGTTTGCATTTTTTTCAATATTTCAAGCTTATTTTTTATAAAATGTAACATTTAACTATCATTACAGCATCTTATATTGAATATGAAAATTAATTTCTTTCAATATAAATAAAATAATAAAAACCCTGCAGAAATTCCGATTGGAATGTTTTCCAACTGGTTGTTGAGACTTTTAACAGAGCCATCCTCCAATACTTGTATTATCTGACCATGTCAGGTCTTTCGCAGATGCCCTCTATTCCTGTTGCTTTCAACACTCACTCCATATTTTTTCTTAACCATACTTTTCTCGCTCATATGATCTACATGACCAAATCATCTCAGCACTCCTTTCTCTATTCTATCTACCACACTACAGCCAGCATTACATTCACTTTTAGATTCACGCCTTGAAAATTATATAACATGAAAATTCGTTTTTTTAAAAACACTGGAATTTTTTTGCTTCACTCGGAAAAACACTCTGGAATTTTTTGCTTCACTCGGAAAATAAAAGCGTGGCCGCTTTCCCTCGAAAAACAATTTTTTTGGACGAAAAATTATTTTTATAATTTTTAGTACATTTAAATATAAGCGTGTTTTTTTAAAATAATATATTTTCACGTATCACAATTTTTTTTTCTTTCATTATATGAGATTTAAGTAATACTCAGAAAAATATTGAACTGTAATTGGTTACAGATATTTTATACGAACCGTATGTTTTTTCCGAGAAACGATTCTCGACGTTTCGTTGAATTCTTATTCAACGTCATCAGGAGGATGATCTTTACCCGCGGAAGTAGAGGGCGCCCTCCACCATGTCCGCCCTCTACCTCCGCGGGTAAAGGTCGTCCTCCTGATGACGTTGAATAAGAATTCAACGAAACATCGAGAATCCTTTCTCGGAAAAAACATACAGTTCATATAAAATATCCGCAACCAGTTACAGTTAATTATGTCTAATGACCGTAATAACAATCTTAACTCAGAAAAATGTCTAAATGTTTGATATTTAGTTATTTCTGTTTGATAGTGTTCATTAAGCTAAATCCACATTCACAGTCCTCGAAATATCCTTAAGTTTCCATAAAGCCAGTAATTTATTATTCACTGCAAGTGCATTTTCGGTGTTTCTTTTCGAAAATGTGGGTTTTTCATTTTCATTTATATGATAATGTATACACTTGACTACCATTTTTTTAGGACAATAACTTAGATAGAACTTTTGTTCTTATATTGAAATAATAAACTGAACATTATTTACAATAATTAGGAAAATATGAGTGCATAATATTTTAAATTAGTCTGATTTTAAAACTGCGGCATTTGTTGACATATTTCATAATTTGTAATTTTTATTTTTTGAATTTAAATTACAGATTATGCAAAAATTTTAAATAACTTTTACAAGGTTTTTAACATTTAATTTGAGTTGTATTAAAGAGAATGAATTTTTCATAATCAGTATAAGTGACCGTAATGAAAGTTTAACTTTCTGCAAAAAATAAGTCAGAAAAATTAAAAAAAAAATGCAAACTTTTTGATATTGCCTATCTCTATGACTATTGATATTAATTAGATCATGGTTGCTTGACTCATTATCAAGGCAGGAATCCACCCACCTATAAAGTTTTTGCTACTAGCTATGAGACGCTATAAAAGGAGCATATTGTTTTAGTTTCCAAAAGGCACACAATTTACATTTATTTAAGAATTATTAAAAAAGGAAAGTTATTTACCTTGGCAGGGGGCTGTTGATTTGATTTGAATGATTGGGCTAAGTATGCTAGAGTTGAGATACGAGCTAATTGAGACTCTGTCAACAGAATGGGCCGGTCATTTATGTTTCTGTTGAGTTCCTTCATCGCCGGAATCGTTGCCAAGAAAAGGGTTTTTGAAAATACCTTTTACAATTCTTGGTCTTGCAGACTGTTCAAAAACATTAGTATTATTCGAAAAATATCGTCCATTCGTATTATTCTCCCGAGTCGAAAAAATATTAGAAATATATAAATGGGTCGCATATAAAACAAATTGACTAATTTTTGGTACCAATATAAAAAAAAATTAAAAGTTTACCAGTCAATAAAATGAAGATATTTCGAAATTTCATGACAGATTGCTACAATTTTATCTATGGACGTCTATGGATTGCTACCAAAGAATAGAGCAGAATCATAGACAAGATAATATAATCAGAATATAGTGATTACCACAGAATAAAGAAGATAAAGAACGCGCACTCATTAAGTCATGAATTCTATGATTTTAACAGTCGCCGCCTAGCGACCGTCACATACATTTAGCTTGGTTTATTTATTTATTTGTTTAAATTAATATTTATTCCTGAAAATGTAAAGAAGGTTTTAAAATAAAATTTGAATTAAATATTTATTTACATCAAATCCGCCAATTCCATAATAAGAGTCAGAAAAAGAATTGGCAAAGAAAACTGACAATTACATAATAAATATAATAAATTTCACAATAAAAAACATTTAGTATGTTACATTAAAAAAATTTGATAAAGAATTTACTGAAAAAATCAAAATAAAGGAAAACAATGACTTATTATTCAGTGATTATACCAAAATATAGTAGTGAATTGCAGAGTATGTTTATATTATCTATAACAAATCGTCGCTGTATATACAGGGTTATTTGGAAAACATTAAAAACCTCGTAGGACTATATTCCTGCCTTGATTGTGAGTCGAAAATGTACACGCTATCGTGACCTAATATCAATAGTTATGGAGATATGCGATATTAAAGTTTGCATTTTTTTTTAATATTTCTGACTTATTTATTGTAAAACGTTGGACTATCATTAAAGTAACTCATATCGATTACGAAAAATTCATGTTGAAAATGGCACCTGGGCTGCCATTTTCAACTTCATCTTCTTTAATTTATGAAAATGAGAAAATCGGTTAGTTTTGTCAAATTTTTATTTTTAAATAATTACAATATTTTGGCAAGGGCCTTCGTTTAGAATAAAGATAAATATATTGTGAAGGAGATACAATATTTTAGCTCTTAAAAATATGCCCGGAGGAGTTAAAATGTATTGTAATAAGTATATATATTTATAACGGAAAGTTCAAGAGGTCCAATATTTAACACATAATAGGTTATCTTTATTACAATTCAGTATTTAACTACACTTTTATATACCATTAGATGGCTTCTTTTTTTCACTTTTTAACAATTCACAAAAGATGGAAGTTTTTGCCCTCCGTCATTGTTCTACGATCATGATCGTATGCTTGTATAACGTGCCTCCACTTGGCAGATTTTACAATACTCCGCTGTTCAAAAATGACATGAATGTTATTTATTCTGAACAGTTACAATATTATTATTCATTATTTCAGTGCTCTCCAATATACATGTTAAAAAATATATACCTCCAGAAATCTTCAACTGTGTCAAATGCAGTAATTTCCTTTTGCACATCTTCCCAAATGGCGCTTTTGAGTGGCTCGGCTCTAGGTACCATGGCTTCCAAGAGTTCTGAAGTGGGTGTTTTATCAAAGAATCTGTCCCTTGTTAGGAGGATCAGCAGAGAAGCTGAAATGTTTCAACGTGAAATCAATAAACAAATAGCAATTTAAGAACACTGGTAAAAATTTGTCTTACTTTCGAATTCGAAAGTCTAATTCCAAATTCTAATATGCTACGGTAAAAAAATAGTTGGTAAATTCTTTGGCTTCCGAAGAATATATTTAAAATAAAAATGTTAACTGCCATAGCGACGTGAGAACGAAAATAGTATGCTGTATGTGTCCGCCATTGAAGAATTTTTATATAAGTGCAAAGCTGGATTTAGATGAATAAGATTAAATAAATCATTTATACGTAGAATTTAGAGCATTGTTACCTGCACTTCCTCAGCAACCTCCATCGTGCTTTGTTTTCTGTTTTAAAGTTTCAATTGTCAATCCCGAACCACAAAATAGCCGTGACGCCATGTTGGATAATATCCGGTTCTTGTCAGCCGCCATTATCTTTATTTTGTGGCGTCTGCCGTCTGCATTGACAGGTACAATTCAAAGAAAAAAAACTAACCCATAATAACCAAGTTTTTATTTTACTCCCTTTCTTTGTAAATTAAGTTTACCATCATGTAATAATTGATTGACTGAAAATGAAACATGTTTAGACAAATATTTATGTCAAAAATTTCTAAAAATATCTCTTTATTATTTGATTTCTTCCCAAAAAACCGAAGTGTGCTGTCATCTGTGAACCAAATGTCATAAATTTTCGAAATTCGTATTCAAGTACCTATTATACCTACCGACGGAGTAATTCAAATTTTAAATATTCCGTGACGTTATCAGGCCGCCGTTGGTAATCAAACTTTTGAAATGATTCCAATTTGAAAAAACTATTAAAATTTCTAAAAATCCAAAATTATACTAAAATAATTATTTTTTAACGAAAATTTGATAGATCTTCTTGATCGTTGCCACGAGTCCGCTTGCAAAGTTTCAGCTCGATTGGATCACGGGAAAAGGGTCAAAAATCGATCCAAAGTTTTTTCGACGGCAAGCAGGCAAGCAAGCAAGCAGACGCCACGAGTTAATATAAAGGGAGTAAAAATAAAAATATTCAATAAAATAAAATTAGAAATAGTAATTTTATAGAATAGGTAGGCGATACAATAGTCAATTTACTAAACTGTAGAAGAAAAAATAAAACAATATCAAATGAATGAAAACAATATACATACATAGGGTAAAAATATATATTTTAAATAATTCTATTCAACTAGCTGTAACCCATCAAAAATGATAGCAGGTACTTTTACTGTATCGGTTCCTAAGGAATAAGTATTTATTTATTATTATAAAAAATAAAAGAAAAAAATAGCTATAAAGAATGAAAATAAAAATGGAGAAAAAAAATTACGTTAAAATTTTTACGTAAAAAAAGGAAAAAATACTTTACTAACAGACAACGAAATTATTGTAATTGGGATAGGCAAGTTAATGTATATATATAAATATATATATATATATCGTCGTCGTATATATAATTAATCCTATGTGAAGTTTTAGCGCTTGTTCAGACACAGCGGGAGCCGTTCAGTTTCAGAATCGCGTTTCAAAACACGCGATTTGTGTCATCTGTTCACACAGCCGCGGTTAATAAGCGATTTGTGCGCGCGAAAATAAACGTCAGTTTGACAGTTCTGGTGCCGTTCTCCATCTTTGAATATCAGAGATATATTCGCTCATTACTTTGTTAAGGCGGCACATCCGATTCATAAACATGCATAGCTGTCAAATTACATCGATAGATCATGTCCTTTCAAGCCGTGCGCGACATGTCATCTGAGCGCAAATTGAGTGAAAATTACACGTTCGTTACATGTTTATGGTACATACGTTGCTAAAACAGTAAGGTTTGATAGAAAGAGATGGTCATATATTCTTTGCTTTCGTCCGCGTCAGGTATCCCCACAGAAGTACCTCACGTATCAAAATATTTACTTATTTAACTTTAGACAAATGATCTTATATTATTTGAGTCGACTTATTATTTTCCGTAAATAATTTAAGAATCATAGTAATAATTCTGAACTCCTTTTTAAATCAATGCATATCGTAATATGACAATACAAAACAATCACGTAGCCCCACGTGCGTACTGCGTATATCAAAATGTATTATTTCATCTATCGACAAATTCCCGTATTTTATTTTCGTCCAATAATTACTTACTGAATAGAATTTAAAAAACATATTAATAATTCCGAAATACTTTTCATGTTATAATGAATACCTTTAATATTAAACAAGAAATAAATATATGGGAGACGCGAACGCGCATGCGCACGGCGCGTACAGTATGTATCTTGATACCTCAAATGATCTGGAACAATTGTTGAATTAAGATAATACCGAAACTGATATGTAGCGAAGCGCGATTACGAGTTATTTTCATAATCGAATGATTTTCATAATCGAATGATTAGTAATCGAATTACGAGTTATCGATTATTTTTGCGCCCAAAAAAAATATGACGGTATACTTAAAAAATGATGTATACTTTATACTATGTCTGCAAAGGTAATAACTTATAATATTCGTAAGTCTTTAAAAAAATAAATTTTTCAAAGGTTGTATGAAAACCGGGGTATGTTGTTTCATTAATTAATATAAACCGGAGCATTCCTAAAGAGAAGATTGAGTATTTTTTGTTTCTATAAATATCAATAATCAAATCGGAATATTGGAATGCTTCTAGTAGACCATAAATAAAAAAATACGAATGTACTATGTCTGCAACGTTAATAAACTACAATATTTATAGCACGCTTATAGATATTTAGTTTGAAACAACTGTTTCTGTGAGATATTGCGTAACCTTGAGGTCAAACTCAGTTTAACCCAGGATTTACACTTATTTTGTTCAAACTTGAAACATCCAGGCCTTAGGGAGGCTTCGGTTTAAAATAATTTATGCAAACAACATACCCCAGTTTTTGTACAACCTTTGAAAAATATTTTTCTAATCACTTTTCAAAAGTCTATAATTTTGCACATGGCAACACGTCATTTAAACGTCATTTTAAATGTTTGACAGTGATTTTTAAATTGTTTGTTGATAATGATACAAAGTAAGTATTCATGAATTTAACGATATTCAACAGTTTATGCTGTTAATTAAATGGTAATTAACACTGATAACAATGTTTTTTCAGAGAAAGCAAGCAAATTTTTCGACAGATGACGTTCATATCGTCAGATCTTACTTCTGCATACTGTCTGACAGATTTTCGAAATAGGTTCGAGATTATGAAGAAATTCGCCAGGAAGGTTAGATTATTGATAAAATTACGTGTTTTCCTACATATTTAGTCTTTGCGATTACAAAATGTTTTTTAATTTGATCTATATTGTTTTTCTTCTAGTTTCTCTGTTTATAACCTTTTCTTTGTTTGCAGGTAATAAAAGCCAAAACGACTCCAAGTGATATGCAGAGAAAAAATTATTGCAGTTCACTTAGAGATTTTCGAAACACTACTGAAGAATCGGCAGGAAATTCACGAAGTTGTTTTGGAAAGGCATAAAGCCAAAAGAGATATGGCTTCATTTAATTATAATTGAAAGTTGTATTTTTTTTATTAAAATTTTCATTTTCCTGTTAATAGTTATATAAAATACAATAAAAGAGTTTGATACACCGAATATATTGTTTTATTATTTTAATTCCGCAGACGCCCTCTGTTTCTGCTGCCTTCGACAAACAATTTTCCTTACCTTTCCTTGCTCCTCAGTTCCACATGGCCAAACCATGCGAAAACATGGTAAATAACATTGAAGTTCGTTGTCCAGTGGCCATGTCACTGGCTACAAGGCTTGGTGGTAAGCTTCCAATACGAACGGACATGCTCGCACTGCCCCTCGTGATGGAAATTTATTAACAAGGCACCCTGAAGATGCCTGTTGCGATTCAGGCGAAACGTCGGTTGACGAATGATCCTTCTGAGGACCAGACTTTGACGCGGGTTACCCGCAAAGAAATTAATACTAATATATAATATTTTCTCTATACTCTCACATTTTGTGGCCGTAAGTCAGTACAGAATAAATTCCATATGCCGGAAGTATGCAAAGTAATTGTATGTGCAAAAAACATGAAAAAATGACAATTTTTTTTATAAAAAAAATAGTGACGTTAAAGTATGCCTAGTAATTTAAAAAAAAATTGTAAGTCTATTCTTCGCAGTTACTTTTTTTTCAATTATCACAGAATAAACTAAACATCACATATGAGCTATAGCTGTTATATTATACAAGGTGTGTCAGACCTAGTTCACAATATTTCATTGGTAGATTCCTGCCTATGTTATGAATCGAAAATATTCAGGCAACCCATGACCTAATATCAGTAGTTACGGAGATAATTAACTTCAAAGTTTGCATTTTTATACTCATCTTTTGCAAAAAGCTGGACCGTCATTAAAATAACTTAAAACAAAAATTAAAACTTTCGCTTTAACTTATAAAGATTGCTATGCTTTAACACAAGCCAAATGATTAAAACTTTTTTAAAGATTTTTTTTCAGAAATTAAAGTTTTTTCATTTTATTTGGCCTATATTAAAGCGATTGAAATTTAAATTTTTGGAATACATACGTTACTTGAATGATGGTCCAACTTTTTTGCAGAATATTAGTCAGAAATATTGAATAGAAAAAAAAACTTTGAAGTCGATTATCTCCGTTACTACCTATTGATATTAGGTCATGGTTGCTTGAGCGTTTTTGACTCAACATAGGCAGAGATCTACCTACGAAATATTGTGAACTAGGTATGTTACATTCGGTATATGCAGCGATGATAAGTTGATGCATATTAGTTATCGTAATTTGAATATGAATATTTTTGTAATAAGTTTTATTATTTATATGATTCTTCCGATATTTTCATTAATTTTATGACAATCGGGGTTATAATATTATTCAAAATGATATAAATAATGTACATTGGATGATATTAAAAGTAATTATTTTTATTGTCCTCAAAAAATAAGAACAGAGCTAGGTATGCCAAATTCAATAAACATATGTCTTATTTATTTAATACACCAAGTATTTCACAGCGTCATGTTAATTCGTTATTCAAAGCCAAATAATTAAAATTTAACATACCTATTTTTTCAAAATTGCTATTCTTAAAAAAATATATGTCTATTATTTTTAAATCCCTCTAAAAATCGAAAATTCAACGTCTAACAAACAATAATATTATCGCTGACCGCGGCGAACATCGGACCGAGTGATCATTCGAATGATTTCACTCGGCGTTGACATTAGTTACTAATTTTATTCGAATAGAATTAGTAACTGAGTAAATAATCGAATTAATAATCGACGCCAACGGCGAGTGAATCATTCGAATAATCATTCGGTCATTAGTTACTAATTCTATTCGAATAGAATTAGTAACTGAGTAAATAATCGAATTAATAATCGACGCCAACGGCGAGTGAATCATTCGAATAATCATTCGGTCATTAGTTACTAATTCTATTCGAATAGAATTAGTAACTGAGTAAATAATCGAATTAATAATCGACGTCAACGGCGAGTGAATTATTCGAATAATCATTCGGTCTGAAGTTAGCCGCGGGCTGCGGCAAAAGACAAAAGACATACGTTCACCAACATTCACTCACATTGTAAGGAGATTAGACAAAGAAAGACAATAAAAACTCTTTCCTTGTCTATGTTAAGAAGTTTTCGTTTGTCAAATACGTTACGACATTCTGTTATCATCTGTCTTCTTCTTATATATGAAGCCAATGGTATATCAAAAGAGAGAGAAATATATACTTAAGAATCTTTTTTATTCATACCTAATTTTCATTCGAATGATTCTACTAACCATCATGAGTGATCACTCGTGTTGAAATTATTCGGGATGGTTAGTAGAATCACTCGTTGAATGCTTCGCGGAGTGGGTGGGCGTGATCGGTACTCGGCTCTCGGCTTTGCCTGGCGTCACATCGCGCAGTGCTAAATTGATATTCGAATGATTTTAATTATGAATGATTTTAATAATCGAATTATTCGAAACATTTCAATAATCGAATAATTCGAGTTATAATAATCGTAATCGCGCATCGCTACTGACATGTGACGCAAGTTCAAAGTTTAAAAAGGATGAAACTGTTCAAAAATCCACATAAAACCTTAATATATGGGAGATATCAATTGCTTTTGAGCGTATTATATAATAATAATTCATATAAATGTCAAATTTGGCGTAAAAGTACAAGGAATAGTGAAATAAACGACGAGGAATATTCGGCTACATGAACACGACTGACCCCTGCCGTGGCCAGACGGCACCTAACATGGATTCTGACGTTAACGATGTCGTTTTTCATACTTTAGAATTTTTATTTAAAAATAATAATTAACGTGTTTTTTAAAAAAAATTTAGCTTTTTAATAGTGAATGAAGACTCAAAGTGCGAATATAGATACAATATATCGTTTAAAATCATCTTTTTTTATGAATAAACAACGTTTGAAAATGACCAAAAAACGTAAATATTTAAGCATGTTTCAAAAATTATATATTTTTTAATATTGAATATTTCTTAATTTCCTACGTACGGATTCTAGATAATTAAGCAAACTTTATATGTATAAAAAAAACATAGTATGCTTACATACAAATTTTCAACGAACGAATCGTCGCCCGGGAACATTAAAAACTTTTTTTTGCCGCGGCCTGTGGATTAATGCTTATATTTTTCTTATTTATTATAAACAATGTTCAGTTTATTACTTTTATATAAGCACAAAGGTTCTATCTAAGTTATCGCCCTAAAAAATTGCAATCTACCATATAAATTCTGATATAAATGAATAATGAAAACCCACATTTTCGTAAAAAACGCCGAAATATGCATTCGCAGTGAATGTACCGCCTTAACGACGGCCGTGTTCCATGGCAAGACACATAAATATCATACCTACTTCTCTAAAATACTCTTTTTTTCCACCATTTCCAAATATCTCCACCAACTCCTGCCAAGCTTGGTTCTTGGCATATTTGAGTAATCCTCACACTGAAGATCCCATATTACAGGTCTTTTCTCCACTTCATCAATAAACAATTCAGTGTCAAAGCGATCCATAACCATAGAATAGAGAATATAATCCACGCGTGCTCCTGTTGTGACATGGAACCGTGCGGTGCCCGCAACGCGACTGAACGCTCTCGTAAGGCTCCATAGTAATAGGATCGTGCGGGCGCCGTGCGGGTCTATTTTCTAGCGGGTGGGTTGCGGGCACCGCAGCGGTTGACTAACCGCACGGTTGTGTCTGAACGATCACATACAAACCTAGGTAAATGAGACCCGCATGGATCTCATGCGATTCTGAAACGGCACGGTTCCCGTTGTGTCTGAACAAGCGCTAAATGAGACCCGCACGGATCTCGTGCGATTCTGAAACGGCACGGTTCCCGCTGTGTCTGAACAAGCGCTTAGTACATTCTGAGAAAAACGAATAGAACTGTTTTTAAAAATAATTGCACAGACTAGATTTATAAAAAATATTTTAAATAATTACTAGGTAGGCAAACTTTCCAGACGAACGGCAATGTTTTTTTTTAATATGTCTTCATTATTTATATGAAAAATTGACAAATTGATTCGTTCATCTCAGAATGTACTAAACGGCAGATACGATTTATTAAATATACAGTGACGATACACTCGTACACAGTTTTTATTTCCAAGGGATTTATAAAGAAAAGGCGAATGCGCTCAATTTTTTCTTTTCTTAACTCCTAAACGCGATATTTCAGATTGTTCTTGAATTTTAGGGGCAATTAAAAATCTAAAATTAAATGTTTTGAAGTTGCAAAGATGTTTTTTTAAAATTATTTTATTTAATTCTGTCATCCAACCGGGAGACTTGCTATATTGCAGCAACATAACTCTGCTTCACAAGTAGAAATTTTTGTCTATCATTCCGGATACATACATAAATAGCAATCCTTGTATACACAAAAAACAACTCTGTTTTGATTTTGATTGATGTTTGAATTTTGAATTAACGAGGTAGAACCTCGTTAAGAACCTCGATATATCATTTCGAAAACGAAATATTTATTATGCTAATACAAAGATCGCGACACGTATTACTAAAGTATGTATCCGATTATAACATATATTGATAAAAAAACGAAATATTTTTTCAATTTTCTCAAATATTAAAAAGGAAATCGAATTACCTAACCTAAAATGTATTGATTTATGGCGCAAAGGCACAGTAATCTTTACTATACTGTGGCAAAGGGTTTAAAATTAAGTCGAATTACGTATTACCAAGGTTTATAATTATCGGGGTCAATCTACTATGAAATGAATATTCTGGGAATTGTGGGTTTTAAAAATTTTGAATTATGGCAAAATTCTAATTATCGGGATTCGAATTAACGGAGTTTTACTGCAATGATTGAATAAAATAATGAGTGATTATCGTAAATCTTTATTTTACGATCATTGCTAATGTTATAATTTCCAATCTAATGAAACATGACATTGTTTTAATGAAATTTTATACGTTATCGTCATATTTTCGCATTCCATTATTTGTTACAGTGTGTGCAACACAAGTGGTGTGGTATTTCATATTTATTATCATAATATGTATTTGCTGTAGTACTGATATATATATATTGATATATAGCATATTTTAATATATAAACTCTTACTTAAAATTTAATAAAAAATGTCAGTCTACAGAAAAATGAGGTTTATGTTTGTTTATCTTGGATTTCTACCACTCATTGCTGCCAAGGTGTACGTTGCTGATATAAAATTAGGTAAAACTTTATTATACGATTTCGACTTTTAAACAAGATGAGAAATTTGAATTTGAATTTAAAAAATTAACTGTTTGACAAATGCTTAAGTTGGTTGTTTGATTAATTTACTTAATTATCTATTTACCATCACGATGTTTCCCCGCAGGTAGGCAATTTAAAATTAAAAAATAACTTGCTGAAGTTAAAATAATAATTTTTATATAATTTTAAATTTATGTTAAGGTGAGTCCGGATAAGTGCGCCATATATTTCTTCAAATTACGTACAATGATTAGAATTTATTCATCAAGTTTTCTAATGAGCTTTAAAAGCAAACACTGGGCCAGATTTTTCATACTTTGCTATTTTAAAGTCCGGGTAAGTGCACCATACATTTCTTCTAATTACATACAAAAATTACAATTTAGTCATCAAGTTTTCTAATGACCTTTAAAAGTAAACAGAAGGCCAGATTTTTCATACTTTGCTATTTTAAAGTCCGGGTAAGTGCACCATACATTTCTTCTAATTACATACAAAAATTACAATTTAGTCATCAAGTATTCTAATGACCTTTAAAAGTAAACAGAAGGCCAGATTTTTCATACTTTGCTATTTTAAACATGCAAAGAATAAAAAAATAAGAAACACCAATGTAGACTCACTTCTCCCATTTAGAAAAATATTTACATAAAAATGATTAATTTTTGAACAATAAAGTGTGTGTAGTGACAAATTAGACATTTATGTTACTACTTACTTCAATTTAAAATTCTAAACTGACAGTAACAACAAAATTTTAACACTTTTTATAACACAGATTTTTTTTTTCAATTCCTTAAGAGTCTACGATAATCTGAGTACTTTACATGCGGCTAGATCGCCTAATCTATACTTCTACAAGTGCATCAGTTCTATAACTTTGATACTTTTGCAAAACAACGTATTGTAATAAACATCGTATGTTTTATAATTTTACATGAATTGGAAAGGTAAAAATTTTTTAAGAAAAAACCCACTAATATTTTTTATAACACAGCGCCTTCAAAAGCAACTTTATATTTTTGACTGCCAAAATTCATAGACAATTTTTTTTACAATTGAATGTAAAACGTGAAATGATAACGTGATGATAACATTCAATCTTAATAGTTTTTGTCATCTTGTCTATGGGTGTATGTAATGAGACTAGGGATGGGTCGTCGACGTATTTACCGTCGACGAAACGAGACCGTCCACGTCCATCCATCGACGAGACGATCAACTAGTTGAATTCGTCAACTAGTTGACGCGTCAACTTCGTTACGCGGACGTCGCGGACGTTCTATCTAAACATCGGGACGATGGTCAACTGTCTACGGTTCAACGCGACGCTTCTCGACGGCTTAACCGTTGGCTATTTTTATGACGTTAATTTTTAAAATTTAAAGGAGTTCGAAGGAATATAGTTTCGGGGAAAGTAAAACCGCTATTTGTGCTTATATGTAAAAAGAAATATTTTATTATTTATTTGTTTACGCACATTATAGGCTTTTACATATTGTTTTATATACTTCTTTCTATATATAACAAAGAAAGAAGTAGGTATACACAGCAATATCAGGTGTTAGCAGTAAAATATAAATATAAACTACATATATAAGCAGTGAAAGTATTGGGTATAAGCATTAAAATGTGAGTAAATAAAATGGAAGGAAACAATGATTTTGCGTAATAAAGGCACCAGTTATGAGGTGCGGTAAAAAATACTTTACATTTATTTATTATCTATAAATTTATAAATAAATACATAATTTAAAAATACTTTACATTTGAGATGTTATATAGAAATTTATTGAAGAATACATCTTTCAAAGTCAGGCTTTCACTTTGTGGTGACATTATTAATAAATAAATATATCTGTATTATTTGTCAACTTTAGTTTAAGGCTCAATCTGAGAAAAGGAACATTGTTCCCGAAACATGTAAAAAAACAATAAAAAGTGGTGTAAACAAAATTATAATAGATTTATTTTTTTATCTATAAAGTTGAAAATAGGGAATTTTTAATAAAAATTAATTAAACCTAAATTCAAGATTATATTACATATATAATAATTAATGTTGGACTCCTGAATAAGGACCATAGTTAGGTATAGAAAATTTATTCCCTACAAGTTATATCATTTATATGCTAAAGTTGAAAAGTAAGGAAATAACACAATAATTAAATTTTAGCATCCCTTTCCAGGTAGATATAAGAAGTCGAGATCGATCGAATAAAATATTGATTTTAGAAAAATATCTAGCCGGCCTGTTAATTAATAATAGTTCAATAAAAAATAAAATAATTAAACAGAATTGTTTTATTTTATACAGCGTAAAATTGGGAATTCACCGAATCGTCGCACGTGACATCACAAAAAATCAAGTAAAAAAATAATAGATAATAGCTTATTAAGCCTATCTCGCCCTACGCATGTATTCAAATTTCAAATCTCTAGTCATAGTTCGTGTACACAGATCTGCACTCTATGGTAGTGTACTTTAGAGTTGAAATGAAATTACCCGTCGAGCCGTCTATGACGTCTATGGCATCTACAAGTCGACAGCGAGAGATGAGAGAGAAATAAACGGAGACGTTTTGTCTTGCTCTCGCTCGTTGCTTTGCATTGCGTTAATCTCGAATCGTCCACCGACCACGGCGCACACTGTGATATATTCCAAATCTAGCGGAACTTAATACAATGTACACTAATTTAATTTTTATCTCCGGACGTACTGAATAGATTTTTATGAAACTTTTCCTGAATGTTCATAAATATATTCTTTATATGTACACATCACTAAGATCTATTCAAATTCATAGAGTTTCATGCAAGAAAAAAAAACAAAAGTCGGTTCATTCGACTTATATTTGCACAAATTAAGCATGTTTTATATACAACATGTCACGTAATTAACGCAAACCCTGAAAGTACTTTGTTAAAAATCGGCTATTGGTCTAAAATGTTTAAGCAACCATGACCTAATATCAATAGTTATGGAGATATGCAATATCAAAGTTTGCATTTTTTTTTCAATATTTCTGACTTATTTTTTGAAAAAAGTTGAACTATCATTACAGTAACTTATATCGATTATGAAAAATTTATTTGCTTCAATACAACTTCAATAAAATGATAAAATCCTTGTAAAAAATAACTTTTTTCAATTTTTGTAATTAATCGAATCTTGCGAAGGGTGGAACTCTGTTTTTGCTTTCTTGACAAGATGGTAAGCTGGATAAATATTTAAATTTTTACCCCTCGACTGTTGTCTCAGTGTGTTATACTGGTGGGTACTTAATTTGGCATTGACCATTAATGTCAAGGCGGCTTCTAGAGAGAGTTTGACTCTGGTACTCCAAAAATTCGTCTCGCTTTTTTTATTCGAGTAGCTCAGTAAGGAGACTCAGCAGCTACCTCTTTCATTAGATTGACTGCATCCCTTTTCCCGGATGATCTCAGACTGACTTCAGTGGCTACCGTTAATTCTGCTTGAGTTTTTGTAGAAACTAGATCTATGATTTTTCTCTTTTGGATTTTCGAAATACATTTTCGAATGACTTCCAAGGTCTACCTGATCTTGTACAATCTCGTAAACCTGCTGAACTTGAGAAACTGAAGTCGAGAAACTTAGAAGGCAATGATACTATATATTCAAACCACCCATCATGTTCAGCCAAAAATTTCAATAATTTTCTACAGCTTTTCTCCAACTTCGCATCTATTTTTGCGCTAAGGCTGCTAACTTACATTTTTAGTTCTCAAGGCGTGCTTTCGAATCAACCTGGTTGTGTTTTTGTATTATAAAATTCTAAATGCACCAGTTTTGATCCTTTTTTGCCACTTAAAAGCCATACTTAAAATATTTATCTTTTCATTATTGTAGGTACTCCTAAAGAAAATTAAAAAATATTGTATGAGTGTCGAAAACACGTGCCGCCAAATTTGATGAAATCTTACAGAATATGAACCAAAGCAGTAAATAAAATTATTTTCTCGTTGGGTACCCATGGATATTTTTTGTAAAATCAAAGCAAAGTCACACTTCTTCAAAAATATTACAATTTCGACATGTACAAGTAAATGGCTTTGTATCTGGCAATAAAATATATATATTGTAATACAGTTTACTTTTTAAAGTAGCCATAGACGTGAAGATAAAATATATATGTGTATTAGTAATTGTACTTCGAAATAAATTCACTTTATTCTTCATCACAATGACTCAAATTAACGAACAAATTTGCTATCAGAATGACGGCCTATGCAAGTGTCACTTTGCCAGGTTGCTACATGAAAACCGGTGCTGTTATATAGCAAATAATTATCAAAACGTATAGTCTAGGTAATTAGCTACTGTGTATAGTTTACTAATTTTTATTTGCTTGCTTTTTAATTTTTGAATAAAGTTCCGCTAGATTGCGAATATATTACAGTGTGCGGCGTCCGCTGTCCACCGTCTACGAATTCAACTAGTCCATGCGATAAACGTAAACGGTCGACGCGTCGATGCAACGTCAACGGTTGATTTCAACTAGTCCGTCGATTCAACGCCCATCCCTAAATGAGACATTGTTTGAAAATTTATTTTATCTGTTAAGAGATATTGGCTGTAGGCGCATTTACCTGGACGCAACTTAATAATAATAATTTGTTTAAGTTCATTTTTGAATGTACATTCCTATTAAAGTCATTTTTTACAAAATTATGTACTTATTTTATTGTGAGTAAAATACAGAGTTACAACAAAAGAAAATCTGTATTAAAAATGTAAAACTGTGGAAGTCATACCACAATGCAGAATAAACACCAATCTGGGCCACACAGACACACAGTGGCAAGGAATGCTACATAAGCAAATACATAAGGAATGCTACACGCGCGACCTACAGGTCACTGCACCATCAGCATTTCGGACGATTTCTTCACACTCACACGGAAGACTCCTTTGTTCGTAAATCATATAAAAAGAGGCATATGCCCTAGGCCAGCATGTCAGTCCTACATAGACCTCCGGCGGGTGGCCAGAACAGAGTGGAGGGGCTTAAGTACATTCAATATGTTTGCGATAATGAATGTAATTATTCTAGATGGTTTTCGATATGGTTAATGTACAATTTATATAGGTACATAATAAATAGCCGTATCAGTATTGCAGATTTCTTTGGTTGAAATTTTTTATGCACTTTATGTTAGGCCTTTTTAAAATTAGTTTTTCCGTGATTCGCAATGTGAATGATTACAAACCCTTTTGTTGATTCATAATTTTCTATATTTAAAAAACATATTAATTGTTCGAAGAATATTTTTTCTCCTGTATGAAGGCTTGAACTTTGTGGTGACATTATGATTAAATTAAAACACAAATCACTTTGTTTTCACCAATTTATTAGATTATATAATACTGAGTGTTTGTGAGTACACAAACAATCCTGAAGCAGAGAGCATTGTTCTCAAAACATGTAGATTGTGTAATCTAATAAAGTGGTGAAAACAAAGTGATTTGTTTTATTTTAATTAAACAAACACATTCTTTTTCTTCATTAGCCATTTTGCAAACATCTTTGAGTATGGGACTCCTTCAAACTCTTCCACTGGTCCCTGTCTTGTCCATGCAAGAACAGCATTTCTGTTTTGATTGCCTGCCTACCGCATTTGTAGGCAATCTCTGATATTTCTGCCCATCCATGGATGCCATTGTAGATACTTTCAAGTTCATGTCTTATCCGTAAACATACGACTAGTATTAGCTTTTGTCCTATCCACCTTTTGGTCTCGGATACCTAAAATTGCTTGTTCCATAGCGCCTTGACAACCTGACAATCTGCCGTGTCCAAGTCTGTGCTCTGTATGCCAGTATGGGAAACATGCACCAGATGCATTTTCTGAATGAGATTGTATAAGGGCCACTTGTATCGACTTGGCTTATAGTAAGTAATCTTTCATTTAAAGAATAGATTTTTGCATTTTATACCAATCAAACAACTCATTTTACTAATTCACACGAAAGCAGGTTGTTTGAATAGTGGAGAATGCAAAAATCTATGCTTTAAACGAATCAAATTCATACAAACGGCCCTTAGTCTGTCAATATTGTCTGGGACAAAGGACAATGCATAATTCCTTTGATGTCCTCACAGTTTGAGGTACTTTTTGTCTTTGCTTATCGTTAATTCTTTTTGAGTGCATTCTGGAACTTTTCGTGTGACTAACATAAAAATATTAGTAAATTATATTATAATAAATTTCAACCTGATTTAACTTGACTGCTGCTGTATCAACAGTTGATATATGTACTATGTACATACATATCGTCATAATCGTAGAATAACGACGCGTGTGATTTTTTTAAAGTTTGCAGGAGAGCAGTTTGAAGTTTTATTTAGACACTTTATGTCATAGCTCGATAACTACAAAAGATTATCCTTTGAAACTTGGGTTAGTTATTTAAAGTTGATATCTTTCAAACCTCAAATATAGTCAGCGCAGTACAACGACATTTTTATACATTTTGCATTGTTCTACGATCGCAAATCAGAACCTTCGTTATACCGACTTCGTATTTTCTAAATTAATGAGAAATAATACACTTTTTATATACCATTAGATGGATTCTTTTTTTCACTTTTTAACAACTCAAAAAAGTCAATATGGAATTTTTTGCACAACCGTCATTGTTTACGATCATGACGATATGTATGGATTTTTGATAGTTCAACAGTCAAGAGGTTTGGCGTGCATTGATTCATATTTAATGAAGTGAACACAACTGTTTAAAAACTGGAAACCATGCATGAGAAGATGTATGAAAATGAATGATGCAGTACGTATGTAAAAGTTGTATGAAAATGAACAAGAGCAGTAGGCCAGGACAGAAGAGTATGGCACTCTTATCCTCTGTGAGGAAACAAAATGACGGTAAGTCAGTTAGTTTAGTTTAGTTTTATAATCTCTCTAGAACTACCAGAGTTATTTAGTACTCCTTATGGACAGTGTTCTACTATTTGCATATATGTATTAACAATGCACTTTTCAGACGACAGCTTCGTTAATCGACTTTCCAAATTGCTGGGTACAGAGCAGCTATCAACGTTCGATGGAGTGCCGCACCACAAGTTGAAGAATATAAACTTGCTGGCTCTGGATGTCTTGACAAATCTGACAAAAAAATACTCATTTTGTCAAAATTGCCAACTGGATACATGGCCTAAAAAGGGCATAGACAAATTGTTTAAATTTGATGTTTTACAATTTCGGATTGATTACAAAGATATTGTAAAGTAAGTTGGTAACATAGTGATAATATAGAAGTCTCAAATAGACAAGTCGAGACTATTATTTTATAATTATAGCTGTAAGTTGCTCCATTTATGATTATTTATGATACATTATACTCAGAGATGTGCAAAATAGTTTATTAAAAGTATTTAATTTCAAAATGCAACTAAATGGTTACTATCTATTTTAAATGCAAATACAAAATAGTGTCAAACAAAATTATTTAAATACAAACTGCAAACTACATACTTTTAAAATACCTTTATTCAAATAAAATTCCTTTAGTTTGTTAAGATTTCACAAGTCATTTATTTAGCTGATTTTAACACTCATTTGTTCAAACAATTTATCTTTCATGTTCCTTATATGTGGTCTCATTATCATTCCACCAAATAAAAATACATAGTCGTTCAGGAGCCGAAAAGGAGCAGAACTTGGTAAACAACTATGTATTATATTTAAGGAAAAGTTTTTCACAGTAGGATATCTGTTCAACTAATTTAAACCATTGTCATCATCTTTTAAATATTGTAGTGATAGATCTATTGTAGTATTGGTGTTATCACTAGCTATAGAAGAGAGTTGGTCTCAATATTTGGCAACGCTTAAGATCAGTGCCTTTTAAAAAAATAAATTTTCGGTGAAATTAAATGTTTAAAAAGTATGAAGTATGAAATAAAAAATTAAAGATAAGAATTTTGCATTTTTCAAATACCATATATGTTTATTTAAGTATTTCAAATAAAATAGAAAATGCATTTTGAAACTAAGTATTTCAAATACAAAATAAAAATAGATATTTTGTATTTGCATTTCAAATAATTCACATTTCTGATTATACTAGCGCTTTACATTGCCCGAGTATGTGGTTGTGGAGACTAGACTTGCCCAGGATCTGAGCCACCCTCTCAATCTCCCTCACCATAAGAAACACCTAGAGCTTTTGTGTCTAGGGACTGTCAGTTGGTTGTTGAAGGTTGTAGGCATTAGATTGGGTGTTGGAGCTTTGGTGTGAATCACACTTAATTAGTATTTTTAATTAGATTTTCCCCCATCTGCCATCACCTCCAGCATTTCCATAAAATTTTTATATTGGGACCAACTTAGAAACTGGTGGTATCATAGACGTACTATAAATATAGACTAGTTACAAACCAAATATCCGCTACACAGAACTATAACACGAATAATTGTGAACATAGACGTACATCGCGGGAGTTGGTTAGCTGCGCTATAAGAAAGAAAGAGAAAATATCATAGACTACCAACGTAGAATATACAGAAATCTCAGTACGCTGAAGTCGGTTTGAATTTCTCTACAAATTATTGAAATAAAACTCACCTATGAAAGGTTATATCCTCTTATTATGTGACAAAGCATTACAACGATTAAAACAACAAACAGACACATTTCAAGTTGGATTTTTAAAATTATTAAGACAAAAAGCGCATAAGGCAAAAAGTAAGCACTGCGATTAGCTACAACTTCATACGCATTCGTTCTACAAAATTTTGTTTTATTGTCCTTTCTTATACGTGGTTATGAAAATACTTTCTTTCTCTTTCTGACTAATACTACATTAAGTACGCAATAGAAGACAGTAGAGACTATAGATGTCTCAGATTTGTTTTTTAGTGACTAGTCTATATTTATAGTATGTCTATGAGTGGTATACTAAGATAATCTCAATTAGAGCAATCGAAGAAATTATTATATTGAGGGTCGAAAGCCAAAAGTGCGTTAGTGATTATTTCGAACTTTACAGGAGAGCAAAATAATGTTCTGTCAATCTGATTTTGTCAATATTTCTTTTATTATTAAACGACTTTCATATGTATTTTGGATAAGATGGAAATCGTTTAATAATAAAAGAAACATTGACACAACTTTCTTTTGCTTTCCTGAAAAGTTCTAAATAGCGACCTTTTGGCTTTCTAGCCTCGTCATGTATGTTTTAGGAATTAAGGCAACTTGTTACAGAACAGGTATTATCAATGTCTAGTGTAATAAGAAGCTTAATATACAGTAAAAGTTATTACTCAAATGCGAGATTACCCACAAAACTGTCTCTATTCTGTATCAACACTATTTCTTATCAATTTCTTGAAGAACGGTTGTTTTTCTGAAAGAAGGTTAACACTTTGTGATACATATTAATTTAATTAAATTAAAATCAAAATTACTTACTCATTAGAAGGGAATATTGTTATGTACTAATGACTATGTAATTCCCTTATTAATTCTTCTAACTCTCTCTCCCCTTCCGAATTTTTTCTTTAACCATCTTTACAATGTTAATCTATAATTAACTTTAGTATACTAGTTATCATGAAACTGAGAACATTGTTTTCGAAACATGTTGATTATATCTATTAAAGTGGTGAAAATAAAGTAATTTTGATTTTATTTAATTGAATTTCTAATTATGTTATTAATTTATTGGAAACAGGCACAATTTAAAAATGTATTGTATGTAAAATTGTTCTTTAAAATGTACAATAAACGCCGATTCCTTGACAATAAAATTGATTGCATAATCAAATTCTAGAATCATTTTAATCCTACATTATAAATATTTTAAGCTCCTCATATTATGGTCTATTACCATTGAATGGGATGCAATGCGATAAATCTCAATATTACACCATTTTTATGTGTTCGTGTTCATATTTTTTATACACCGTGTTCATATTTTTTATCTGGAGTTATAAATACAAAGACCAGCTAGAGATTTGCATAAAGAGACAAAAACTCAAATCTATTCAAAGTTTATTTGCCATGAGTTCTGTCCAAAGAATCTCTTGAGAGTAAAATCCACATCTCAGAGATGTCAAGTCGAAAATCTCGTAAACAATTGATCTGTTGACACGGGACATACATAAGGATATTCAAAACCTGACCAAAATCTTTTGACATTTATCTAAATGCAAATCAGACAAGCGTTTTTAAATACATAATGATAATTAAAAATATGTTGCTTGAATGGCATTAGAAGTGTGATCAAGTCTGGAAATATTTGCAGCGTCGACGTCAACCTGACTAACGTTGCAGTGAAAGGAGTGCAGGAGTTGCAAGTGAAGAATTTTGGTATTGATCAGGAGAAATTGAACCTGGATTTTGATCTCTTCTTCCCAGAACTGTCAATAACAGGTGAGTTTAACGAAATTAATTATCAAATTATAAAAAATATGTACAAGTTAATTTTAGAAAGTTTATTTGAGGAGTATAAAAGCAAAGGCAAAAATTAAAAAAATGTTTTGAACACAGTCACTGAGGATTACTAATTTAGAATGTACTGAATTCTAGATTTTGTGTGTCTATCCCGTCCAAAAACATGTTTCCTATCAATTTTTAAGCTATATTTCCTATAAAATCTCGAATTCAGTACATATAGGTATTCTAAATTAGTAATCTTCGATGACTGCATTAGTTTTTATTTGGATGTTGCTGCTACCCTTAATTTTACTTAAATCATCTAAATCACATTACACAACAATATATCTGTTTTGTCTTTTAAGGTAATGCGTGATTTTGATGTACCTACCTACTTTAAGACTCAAAATTACCATACCTCTTAATGCCATAATTGATATGGCATTTAGAATTCTTGTTTGTTGTATGTTTTTAAGATATTTTAACACTGATAAATATTTGCAAAATATTGAATAGAAGTCAGCTTCTGGAAGATTATCTTTGAATCCCAACGAATGTGAGTTTTAAAAATGTTCAGGATTTCCACAGCTGTTTAGAAACTTCCATTTAGAGTTTTGATATTCTAGAGGGATATTCTAACATGTTGTGTGTGACCTTTGAGGCTGACATTTCGAGTCCATCATTAGGGATGATGTGTCACATAACCTCTTCATCATTTGTTAAATTAAATTTGCCTATCATCTATACTACATTATATTAGGCTACATACCAGTAGTAGTGGTGGGTACACACTACACAGTAGTTTTTACTGATCCTGAGATAGTGGTATGACTATCTATCAGGCTTTTCATTGCTGACAAAATGCGACAAATAACTTATGCAATTGATAGATCAATTTGAACTGATGGAAAAAGAAAATGTCTAGTGCTGATTCTAGAAATTACTCAAAACTATGGTGCTGCGCATATTTACATTCGTCTGCAACACTCCTAGCACAATGTGCATGTGCCGATCATATTACGGTCAACACGCGCCGCACGATGTTGGCAGTGGATGAGTTAAGGTGTAAAAATTTTTTAAGACAATTAGGGATAACATGTTACAGAAAACAATTTTCTGTGAAAAATTATAAACGGTGTTAAAAAAAAGATATGCTACAAATCGAGGATCTGATTTGAGGATTGAGATTGAGGATCTTCTGACTTGAGTTTTCTGAGATATTTTGCCGTGTCTCTACGACCTTTCTGGTCGAAGTTTCGGATGCCATTACAGGGTCCATCAACATCATAGAAACATGGCAGAAAACCCCAGAAAACTTATACCAGAAGATTCTGAATGGCGGTGAAAACCTTAGAACATTTTTAACAATTGAGAAGATTGAAAATGTGCAAGATATTAAGACTACCGCATAAGTGCAGAAGCACATGTGTTCCAAGATCAATGTAATAGGCATGATGACAGTATTAAAGAATTAAAGAATAAGTGATTTTAGACAAGAAAATATTTTGAAATGTTTACTGAGGCTTGACGTCACGTAGACGAAATGATTGCTGCGGACGTTTTTGCGCGAAATTAAAAATATTTAGATGAAAATGCAATTATTTGCGTAAAAACTTAGTTTATTATTGAAATAATGTTATTTTTGGTAATAGTAGACGTGTACCTAAAATATAGAATGTTATTTCAAAATCTGTCATCATGACTATTATCGTACTACAAATTGGTATTCGAAATAGTGCAATGAAAAAAAAAAAGTGAATGGTGGTCTGAACTTAACATAAATCATGGAAGTGATGTGAAGATTGAAATTGACAGAACAAAATTAACCTGAATGCAGTGGAATTGCTCATGTGCATGTGTGTATAATCTATGTATGATAACATGAAGAATGAACAAATTATGAGCAAATATAGATCTGAATGTATCCTAATCAACGGGAAGAGAGAATGGCTACGAAAATATATGAGGCGAATATTGAAGGCAATAGAAACATAGGCTATCCCCGTGGTGTTCTATCTTCTCTATTCTATCTGCCTGCGGAATGCGGTGTCGTGGCATGTAAGTAAGTTACATATACATTATAGATGATTTTAATAATTCAAAAGTTATAAATTTTCTTTTCTAGCATGGTACGAAATCGATGGCACTATAGAAGGCGGCGAGAAGGTTCTTCAACCAAGTGGAAATTTCACGTAATACATTTTGATATTTTGTCCTTTGATTATTTATATTTCACTGACTTGTTAACATTTATACAGAGGTAATTTTTTTTTTTTTTTAACATTTAACAAACCCCCTTACCTAAAATGAGATTAGAATGTCAATATCGTGGAGTTCCTAAAAATATGTCAAATATAACTTTAGAGTAGCTTGTTGGTTTTGTGGTTAGGACTCTAGCCTCGTGATCCAAAGGTCACAGGTTCGAATCTCACTCCAAACAAGCAAGTTAGTCCTATTTTCATAGCACAAGCGTTTAGCTTAATTTGAAAATAGTAAGAATATTGATGTGACACGAATTCCGTGTTCGCATCTCTATTTAAAAATAAAAAAACTACATTAAGTTAAAAATCCCGCTCCATTGCGTTAAAATATTAAAACAAATATTTGGATTACTCGCTCCGAATCATATATGAGAATTTCTCTCTGGAAATGATGAAGTGTGTAGTTCAGAAACCGTCAAAATCCTTTCCGTTCATAAAAATGAGTAACTGATTCTAGAGTTCTTCAAGTTGAGTTGTAAAACCCGCTCGGTGAATTTTTTTATAATGTTTTATTTAAATAATATGACGTTTCTTTGAAAGTCATAAACGTATATTAAATCAATAATTTTTTTTTTAAATTATATTTTACGGTACTGTTTGGGACAAAAATAGATTTTTGTGATTTACTCAAAACTTAAAAGCTTAAAATTAACATACAAATACTACTTAAGAATATGTTTTTCAAACACTAAATAAATAAATATTTCTAAATATGATGAAATAACCATTTGACAATTGGCAAAAAATTAATGCCATTAAATTTCAGGACAAACACAAAGTGATATTTTAATATTCCATATTGTTTTACTTTCCTTCTTCTCGAATACCATCATTTTGACTTGTTAACATTCATAACAAGGTTGCTTTCCTTGCGTACATCAAACATCCTGCTTAACAGATTCTGTAAGTCTTGTTCGCTATTTGCCATTAATACTGCACCATCCGCGTATAGTAAACATCATACATTCAAATTGCACATTTTCACTCCTATATTCATACAGTTCTTTCACACAATTATCCACATACAAGTTGAACAGCCGTGGAGAAATTATGCAGCCCTGTTTGACACCTTTAGTAATATCTAACCTTGGTGTGAATGATCTATTGATTCTTACACGCGCAGTACTTCCATTGTATAGAGATTCAATTGCGTTTTTAAGTTTACTGTTCACTAATCTTAATCACGTACAGATAAAATAAATAAACAAATTATTAACAGTCATTTCCTATTCAATGATCGATGAAGATCATCTTTCTCTGTCTATTTTCTCTAATTTTTATAAACACACATACATTAATCGATTAATTAATCGGACCTTTGTCAGTTTTTCAAAATCTTAATGGTTTATTAATATTCTTATAAAAAATCTGGTAGGCTTTGTAACACGCTTATAATGTGAGCTATAGTGATAGTATTTTAATTGATTACACAATAACCTTTATTTGAGATTTGTATCTGATTGGGTCGATGATTATTAACCGATTTTTTGAAGTTTTTTTGAAGAAATATAAGAACAACCAGATTTGTTGTACTAGGCAACAATTAGGTCTCAATTATCAATCATCAATACAATTAGATACACACCTCAAATGACAGTATCATGTGTAAATAATTGAAATAACGGTCTTGAGCATCACTAACGCGAGCCATGGTAATGTTTTTCAAAAATCTTTGACAGTTGCTGTGTAGTATTATCGTACCATTTTCCAGTTTAACACTCCAGAAGATTCACCTGGAGGGCCGAGTGCTGGCGGGGAAGGGCAAGAAGTATTACTTCCTTGTAGACTTCAAGGTCACCCCTGCCATTTATAAGTCAGCAGTAAGTCTATTTTTTATTAACCTGTACTATGATTTGTTTGGAATGTGCAACTAGAGTGCCATCACTGTAACTTGGCGTGCGAGAGAGGGCGCCCCTGTCGCGAAACAGAAGTTGCCAGGTTATAAATTTATTACACAATACATAATGTACTGAATGTCCAGTGACCAGTGTCAGAGCCAGAAAAATTTTTTTTTCTTCACTCTCAAAATAGCGTGGACTCCACCAACAACAGAATTATGTAATCTATATTAATATCGTAATTTGGAGAGTTAAGCCATGTATTCACTAGGGGACAAATCGCGAAACATTCCGTGCGGCATGTCGCATCAACATCTACGCTCATGTTTCGCTCATGCTACGGACAATGACGCGGTCATTTGACGTGTACACACTGGAACTCGCATATCTTGTCGCGGAAATGTCACCCGATGAGGTTATGATGACAGCTGCGGTATCTCATTTGGCGAAAACGGGGTTCCGCGCAATTCGAAATGTTTTTTAGGGTCGCAATTTCAAATTAACGAGGTTTTAATGTAGTAAATTCAATATTATTAAAAACAAGATCCTTTTTGCAAATAATTATTGTTTTCCACACGTCGCGGAAATGTCGCCCTATGAGGTTATGATGACAGCTGCGTATCCATTTATATTAACGAGTTTATCGAAACGTAAGAAGAGAAAAAGGTGGTGGATGCGAAATTATTTACTGCAAAGAGAAAGAAGGACGGACATTCTATGCGATCTTCGATCAATACATCTCGATGAGTTCAAGAAAAATTTCGTTTCCCCACATTGTCATCTTGACAGATACAGCGCACGCGTATTCACTTGTAAACATACCACGTGGTACTGACGCTCCGCGTAATGTTGCAGTGAGCTCGCTCGGGTACCGTGCGCATGGCAACGTTGCCACGGCACATAGAAATGCCGCGCTATGTTGTGCGCGACGTCGCGAAACAGTGCACGACGTTGCAACGTCACGTAGACTCTATGCCGTGCGTGCTGTTGAGGGACAATTTGTCCCCTAGTGAATACATGGCTTTAGGGAAACATTTTTACACAAAAATATATTTTTTTACGTTTTTACTCCCTTTATATTAACTTGTGGCGTCTGCTTGCTTGACGAAAAAACTTTGAATGACACGGAACCTGATTATAGCATAATTTTGGATTTTTGGAAATTTTGTATTTATTACTCTCTTTCGTAGCGTCGCTCGACCGAAGTTCAACGCGTAGGTTAAGCGCCAAACCAGTTTCCGTTAGTAAATGAGAAAGGGAGTATAATTAACACTTGGATTTATGGATTACTTTTATACATACTAACTAAACTCGCTGCTAATTTACAGATCCTGATCTATAATTTCAGATTCAGCTGACGGGTTTAATGGAAAATGGAAAAATCAACAACCTCTTCAGCCTCATTTTGAGGAATCTTAGTGATAACTTCATCCGTAGTCGGGTGAGAACCCTTAAAAGGATGCTGTATGAAAAAGCCGGCAAAATCATAAACGACATCCTTAGAAGAATAGAGATTGCTAAATGAATCATTAGAAGAGACGAGACGTGAATTCAAATTTGAAGTAAATGAGCGAAATAGTTTACATTATTACATCTTGATATATCATACTTAATTATTATAATTATCAACAAATATCTTACATTTTTAAATATAAGAAAATGTAATACGAACCAGTAAACATGTTTATCAAAATTTTTTGTTTTGATCATCATAAATGTCGTAAAAATAATCAATATATATATATAAAAAGAAACCCGTGTTTCCCTACCCGCCAAGATTTTTCCACAACCAGCCATACCTACCCACTGGTGGTTATGATGGTGGATAGCCCTTGGTGTCACATCGAAAATATGCGCGTTTGGTGGGGGTGGCTGTGCGTGGGTGACGAAAATGTGCTTTCTAGCACATTGTTTTCTTATGGGAAGGCCACAAATGCTTCAGATTGTTTCAAAATAGGCGCGCCGACTGTGTCGGTGAGTCTATAAAGTTCCGGAAAAACCTGCTCTAGAAAGTTCTGGAAGGAGAAGGTTCTAGAAAATTCCCGATAGTTCTATAAGGTTCTAAACTGTGTGGCGGAATGTGTCGGTGTGTCTAGAAGGTTACTGTACATTCGATAAATTTCTTGAAAGTTCTGGAAGGAGATTGTTCCAGAAGGTTCGCGAAAGTTCTATGACGATCCAAACAGTGTACTATGTAAAAATCTACGCGTGCGAAGCCGCGCGGGCACAGCTAGTATTTTGTACATGTGTAGACATGTATTTGTGACACATCAAGTGTCGTTAGCAATTTTACCACACGGCCATGATAATGAAGTCACAGTCAAAATCTCAATGGTAATTTTTTTTTTAGATTTATATGTATATTTAAGAAACTAAACAACTAAATACTTGAGATTTATCTAAATGTGTTTTATTCCATGGACAAGGGTTATTAGAGTAACCTGAGAGCCTCTGGATGCGTTACCAAGTGGTCCTCACAAACTGCCGCAGCATGTATTAATATCATTTGATGCCCCCTATAAGTTATCGTGACATTGAAAGAGTTATTTAAAATAAATTCAAAGAATAAGATTTCCTTGAAAATGTCCTAAAAGTGTGTCTCGACATACGAGTGCCCTAAAATACAAGTTTTTTGAGATATTATAGATACACCCAGAAAAAGTTGCAACTGGTCGTGCATCGGAGCTATTTAATGACTTTTGCCCAACTCATTTCCGCAACATTCTGAAAGGGAGGAAGAAACAAACCTCCTTGGACATGTTTTTTTAAAAGACCTGCAAGTGAAAGTGAGGAAAGCGTGGCGAAAAAGACAAAGACCATCGAAAGTAACACTTTATAAAATCAGTTTATTTCTTTACATTTTATTTTACGTTTTTATAAAATATTTGTCATTTAATAAATAAATACATTTTTGATAATCAATAAATATGTTTATCTTATTCAAAAACACATAACTAAAACAACTGGGGTGGCATTTGGGGGCTGGAACGAATTAATGACATTTCAATTAATTTCAATGGGGAAAATTGCTTTGAGATAGGAGAAAATTGACATACGAACAACGTTACGAAACGAATTAAACTCACATGTCAGGGTACCACTGTATATTATGCTACAACCGTGGCAACTACCTAACACATTTGTTACGCAAACTTGATAATTGTCAAAAGTTTTCTTCCAAAACTTTCTTACCAACTTTTCATTTATGGCAAAAGTAAGTACGTAGTAAGTATAACCATAATATTGAAATCAGTCACATACATGTCAGTAATTTTCTGTAATCGTTACTATTCGTTACACAGTTGTGAAAATTTTGCTGTGACCACAAAAATTGCTCGCGCATTAAAATTGTTACGTACAATTAGTTACACATCTTTAATTGGAATAAATAAATTGGTTTGAATTTACCATCCGGCCTTTCAATAAAACTAATGCCCCAATACGGCTCTACGCCCATTACATCAAAAGATTCATTCCTCTCAAACGGCTGTGAATTTATTTAATTAACGGTATATAAGAGCAGCGAATATGTTCGGCAGACTACCTTTATTTACTACCACATTAAATTGGAGAATATAAATATTGTACACATCAGTTACTGTAATCATATTCCTTCTTGGAGATTCTGATTCTGATGTCCAGCAATTATATTATCCGAAAACAATGGTCAACACGTGGGTAAACAAAAACTTGGGGGAGTCTTTATTCAATCATGGATAGAAAATATTCTTTACAGATTGGGAGAAATGTCATCAGTTAAAGAGATAAGCTATATCAAAGTTTGCTTCTGGTTTGTGTATTCTGGGGTATTATGCCATGTTTTAACGACCTTTCTGGTTGACGTTTCGGATCTCATTGCAGGATCCATCACGAGGGCTGATGTTTTGTTGTGAGTATTGATGTTGTGGTTAAGTATTGGCTTGCAATACCGTGTCATTTATGTGTTAATGGCAATACCATTTCGGAGTCATGTATAGTCCTGTTGTGTTGTGTGTATGTTTCATCTATTATGGATTCCATGCTCCCATGTCACGGTTATGTCGTCTTATAAATTCAAGACAGGATCTGGACCAATCTGGACTTCTTTGGTGTAAGTCTGTCCAGATTCAAACAATCTCTGATTAGATAGTCTATATCTTGTCTCCGTCTTGTTCGTACTTTTCATTTGTCCTTGTTTTTCTTTTAAATTGCTATAACTTTTATTCTCTTGTATTTTATGTTGTTCATGTTATGTAATATATTTTATTGGACTGTGTCCGTTAATTTCAATAAATAAATAAAGATGGAGGGAAACGAGGTGTCGGCAGTAAGCAGATCTTATGGCTCCATAATAAGAGATAGGACAGGGATAAGGACGGCGGAAGAGCTGAAGCAAGCTGCTAGAGTTGTTCTCTCATGTGATAGTCAACGTTGGAGGACCTGACGCGGCACTGGGAGAGGAATAACAGGCCTATTTATGCATTGTGACCTCATTTATGAGAAGCCAATGTCACTGCCCACTAAACTACAAGGGCTGTCGGGAGACACATGTCATCCTTGGGATATGGAAAAATGTGCCACAAAAGAAACAAACGTGGGTAGATATGATAGAAAAAATATATGTGTCCAAAATTATAATTAAAACATGTTTTAAATCTATCCAATGAGGTCGGTGAGCTTGATATTTTTCAGGTACTCATTCGCCAAATCCTTGATTTTGCGCGAGGCGAAATCAATGATCTCGTCCTTGTACTTCTGGATCTGGGATTCGGATATCTTGGACAGGATCCAATTGAACAATTTGTTGATGATGCCATTCCCCAGCAAACCGCTCAAGTACACCTGTAAAATTAAGAAACATGTTGAGAATTTATCATCAGTATAAGTAAATACAGTCAACATACAGTCATCATCGTCTTTGCTCTCTTTAGTAACTATCCTTCTCCAGTTCATGACGCCGATTACAAAGTCATCCAACCTTTGTACCCTGCATTTCCAATATTCCAGAAAATGTTTTAATAACATATTGCAGTAGAACCTCGTTAATTCGAAACTCAAGGGGACAAAAAAAAACATTTCGAATTTTGCGGAACTCCGTTAATTCGGAATTCCCCAAAAATCGTAAAACTCGTGAAAATTACCGTTAATTTTGTGATAAAAATACGTATTTTTTAACATATCTCAAGAAATCATGTCGAAAACGCAATATTTACTATATTAATGCAAAGATCACGACATTTCTATAGCTAAAGTTAACATAAATATTTGCTGTTCTCACTTGCGAAAAAAATTCACATTTTTCAATTTCGTCACGTTAAGATGGCCGTAAAATGTTTAGTTATTTTTGAATTTATGGAAGGCTTCTTCAATCTTGTTCGCGCTTAAACAAAAAAATAATATAACTTCATAGGAATGTAAAAAGTGAAAAACTATTTTAAAATGCGTTCAGGCCATAGATGACATAATATAATAGTTCAGGCCAACTGAAGAAAGCATACGCAGGATTCCCCACCCAATTTTAGGGATCGCAACATAAAATGCATAGATAAAGAACATGCCACAAGGTACCGCAAAATACATAAAGTACACCCCACACGGGTGCGCTCCATGTAAAAGCCGCGCGCATTATTATTTTTTAAAACATCTTTAAAAAAATCGAATTATGTGACTTGAAATGATAGATTTACGGTGCAAGAACTTAAAAATTATTTCGTATTACGAATTACCATTTTGGGACTTGTATATTTTAAAAATTTCGAATTATCGGGGATTTATTGTTTACTGTTTATTTTGATAGATATAAACGCTCAACTTAACATTCTATAAGAGGAGGAGGATTTGAACCACTTGTTTTTCAATTGCATTTTAAATGTCGGTACTCAGTCCCTACTCCAGGGTCTTGCAGATCTTAATGTCCCTTTCCCTACAAATATCCAGCTCTTGCTTACAGACTGCCGACGGGAAGTATTGAAAGTGTTACTACGATTTTTAGAGAGTAATTGCATTGAGCTGTAATGTTTATGTCGATGACCTATTGACTAGTTTTTGGCAATAACATCCTTTTACTGGGTGACAAGCCATTAAATTTAAAAAAAAAAAACATTCTATAAACATTTTTTGATAAGAGAATTTCATATGCTGTATTCTTAATTAAGACCTTTGTGACCCAGCATAAAACACTATAATCTGTGGTATTCTGAAAATAGCACAGATTATAGTGGTGTATGCTGGGACGATTAATCATTTTTTAACCACCTTGTATAAAATGTACTTGCAACTAAGTAATTTATAATAGGCATGATGACAGTATTAAAGAATAAGCGATTTTAGAGAACAAAATATTTTGAAAGGATTCGTCAAATGTCAGAATAAAAGTACCTATAAAATTCTGCAATCGGTCATTTTAACTGAAACACCAATTAGAGTGAATGACGTCACGCTTAAGGTCCCATCACCGTGTCTTTGAACTGTTGTCATAAACACAATGCAATGTTTACTTAGGATTGACGTCACGTACACGCCATGACAGCTGCGAGCGTTTTCGCGCGAAATTAAATATAGGTAGATGAAAATACAATTATGTGTTTCCGTAAAAACTTATTTTATTGCTGAAATAATGTTATTTTCGGTAATAGTAGATGTGTACCTACATTATAGAAGGTTATTTCAAAATCTGTCATTAAGGCGGTACATTCACTGCAAATGCATATTCCGGCGTTTTTTACGAAAATGTGGGTTTTTATTATTCATTTATATCAGAATGTATATGATAGATTGCAATTTTTTTGGGCGATAACTTAGATAGAACCTTTATTCTTATATAAAAGTAATAAACTAAACATTATTTACAATAATTAAGAAAAATATAGACATTAATCCACAGGCCGCGGCAAAAAAAAACCTTTTTAATGTTCCCGGGCGTAGAGTGGTTCGTTTAAAATTTCTATGTAAGCATAATATGTTTTTTTATACGTATAAAGTTTACTTAATTATCTAGAATCTGTATGTAGGAAATTAAGAAATATTCAATATTAAAAAAGATATAATTTTTGAAACATGCTTAAATATTTACGTTTTTTTGGTCATTTTCAAACGTTGTTTATCCGTATAAAAAGATGATTTTAAACGATATATTGTATCTATATTCGCACTTTGAGTCTTCATTCACTATTAAAAAGCTAAATTTTTTATAAAAAACACGTTAATTATTATTTTAAAATAAAAATTCTAAAGTATGAAAAACGACATCGTCAACGTCAGTATCCATGTTAGATGCCGTCTGGCCGCGGCAGGGGTCAGCACAGGGGGTCAGTCGTATTTATGTAGCCGAATATTCCTCGTCGTTTATTTCACTATTCCTTGTACTTTTACGCCAAATTTGACATTTATATGAATTATTATTATATAATACGCTCAAAAGCAATTGATATCTCCCATATATTAAGGTTTTATATGGATTTTCGAACTGTTTCATCCTTTTTAAACTTTGAACTTGCGTCACATGTCAGTTTCGGTATTATCCTAATTCAACAATTGTTCCAGATCATTTGAGGTATCAAGATACATACTGTACGCGCCGTGCGCATGCGCGTTCGCTTCTCCCATATATTTATTTCTTGTTTAATATTAAAGGTATTCATTATGATATGAAAAGTATTTCAGAATTATTAATATGTTTTTTAACTTCTATTCAGTAAGTAATTATTGGACGAAAATAAAATACGGGAATTTGTCGATAGATAAAATAATACATTTTGATATTCGCAGTACGCGCGTGGGGCTACGTGATTGTTTTGTATTGTCATATTACGATATGCATTGATTTAAAAAGGAGTTCAGAATTATTACTATGATTCTTAAATTATTTACGGAAAATAATAAGTCGACTCAAATAATATAAGATCATTTGTCTAAAGTTAAATAAGTAAATATTTTGATACGTGAGGTACTTCTGTGGGGATACCTGACGCGGACGAAAGCAAAGAATATATGACCATCTCTTTCTATCAAACCTTACTGTTTTAGCAACGTGTGTACCATACATATGTAACGAACGTGTTATTTTCACTCGATTTGCGCTCAGATGACATGTCGCGCACGGCTTGAAAGGACATGGTCTATCGATGTAATTTGACAGCTATGCATGTTTGTGAATCGGCTGTGCCGCCTTAAGCCTAATTGTAAACTTTGCATATATCAACACACACTTACTAGTGAGACAGGCATAGTAAAATTAAAACGAATGTAAAGTAAGTAAAGCATTGAATAAATTGAATAAATAAATAAATAAAATAAAAGAAGATTCATTTAAGTATTGTCTGTATTCGGGCCCTAAAGAGTAAGTATTCAGAATTTGATTTAGATTATAGAAAAAAGACAGACTGGTATCAGTTTTATATACATATATACATAGCCGCCTTTATCGCTCTAACGAGCCATGAAGTGAATGTGGCAACGTCGCATTTAACTGTCACTGGTAGGCCGATAATCTCCGTTCTTTGGTAGGCCGGCCGAATTATATTCGTTGTCGAATAGTCTATCTTATGGGGCGAACCCGTAAACTGATAATGCATGGAAATGCTTCAATTAAACTGTTTCTAATTATAATTGATATAAATTAACTTTGTTTAAACCACTTATTTATTGAAAAAAATCAACATGTTTCGAAGCCAATGGCTTCTTGCTCAGGAAAACAAAAATAATATTTAAAAATCAATTATAATTATGTTACCACAATATAAATTTGCTACATTTGAAGAAGATGTTTCGAATTACTTTAATATGATGCATGAAGGTTTACCAAAGGATAAAAAAACACGTTTTTAATATAGTACAAGAGATTTTATTTAAAAATATATAGGTTATGAAACATTAAAAGCTAAAGTTTCTTAAAGGCTTCATTCGACCATCATACAAAATATATTTCACAAAACTTCATAACTTTACAACGAACTAATAGAAAAGCAGATTTATTAAAAAAATATATAGGTTAGGAAACATTAAAAGATAAAGTTTAAAAGGCTTCGTATGTAATGTAAATAGAATTTAAGGTAGGTATGGTTTTTAAGAAATGATGTAATAAGTAGTGATGGTTAAACCATTGTTCTAACTGGTCACACATGGTACAGTTATTTAAGATTTGTATCTGATTGTACTGATGATTGGTAGTTAGATATATTATAGATGTCTCATAGATAAGTAAGTATGGAATGATGTCCCCTTGGGGATTAACACCAATATTGTGTTGTTGAAAAATTTGTACATAGGTAAGTACTCAAACTAACATAGGAAAGTACTAAAAAAACAAATTAAACGGCCAGCTTGAACCCCGGGCCACCAAACCCGAATCGGCCGCTTCACGTATGTTGCTACGGCCGCCTTTCCGTGGACCGCCAAAAAGATAGTATAAATGTATACTAGGGCTTATCAAAGACGCGAACTAATGTTCCGTCATTTTTATGGGTTACAGTTAGCCATAAAATAATAATATAAAAATGAGTAGGCCCTTATCCTTTCTGGACTTTTGCATGTTACTAATTATCTAAAGTTGTAATTCCAGCGTAACTCCAGCAAGTTACGGAGAGACAGACGGCGATAAATTGTGGGGTATAAAAGCAAAGGCAGCATATCCAAAAAAAAAATTGAATGCATTCTTCGAGGATTAATAATTTATAATGTACTGAATTCGAGATTTATTTTTTATTAATTTCGAGATTGGAAAAAAATTGTAGAAGGGATAGATTCATTAAATATAGAATTCAGTGCATTTTAAATTAAGTAATCCTCGGTGGCTGCATTCAAAATATATTTTTATTTTTTGGATATTGCTGTCTTTGGAGGCATTTCATCGTTACGGGTGGGACATTTTTCTAGTAAATTGTCGTAATATGTTAAAATTTAACAACGTATATTCAATTTGAAATATTTCTTGTTTTTTTCTGTAGAAGAAAGCAACTTATTCTATCTTCAATCAATAAGTGAGCAACAGAATATAAACGAAATATTTTTGACAAGTATTTCTTATAACTAAATGGATTTCTTTTATTTTGTCCCGCCCATGACAGAAGAATTTATCAGTATTATCTTCAAGTAAAATAAAATAGGGCATATGTTCTGTTGCTCAATTATAATTGAAGATAGAATAACTTACTTTTTTCTTAAATAAATATTACAAATTGCATATGTATGTTGTAAAATTTTAACATATCCACGACAATTTACTGGAAAAATGTCCCACCCGTGGCAATGGAATGCCTCGTTCGCTTTTATACCCCACAGTTATATAAGTCTTATAAAGACGAAGCTATTTGTACGGGAAACGTGCATTAAAGTCTTTATAGGATGACCACAGGTGACCTTATGACCTGTATTAGCTGGCTTAAGCGGTCACTTTAATTACAAAGTTTCGACCATTGATGACTATAGCAGATGGATCCTTCAAATATTTTAAATAAGACAGGTACACAACTTTCGAAAAGTATGATAATGTGAATGTTCTTACGGTGGATCGGTGAACGTTGCATTGTGTAAAGTGGTTGTGTTTCTTTATTATTTATGTGAGTAAGAGCTAGCTAATATTAATTTTATTTATGAAAAAAATTGAATGTGGAAATGTTTGGAACAAAGATGATATTTGTGTTTTTATATATTGTTTTGAAAAAATAAATGTCGAATGGCCATAAAAAAGGAAAATTTCGAAAAAACGGAGCATCATGACAATTTAGATCTTCCTTTGTTTGCTTTTTCGAAATTCGAAAATTTTTCTCTTTGGCTGTGCACGATCAAATTCAATTTCGCGTTTTTCTAATATG